>JAJIBD010026222.1:0-19087 GCA_021461705.1 Cryptotis parvus
AAATGATGGCATTAAGAGCACAGCAGGAAGGGGCCTTAAGCAAAATAATTCCAGGGAGGGCTATAGGAGCAAACATTCCCGAGGAGGTTATAGTCCAGTCCCCCCCTCTGTATTTGGTATATTGGGATGCCTGACTGGGCCCATGCAGTGTACCAAATGGAAGGCCCGTATTAAGAGCACACTCAGATGGGTGGGTGATAGTTTACCTGGGTGAGTGATTGGCTAACCTCTTGCGAACCTTGATGTAATATTTTTAAACCTATTGAATGATATTTATCGCGCGGGCTTTTCTGTAGCGGCGGGTGTTCCCTAAAAGATAGTCCCTGAAAGGTCTCAGGGGCTGCAGCCACTGACCGTTTTGGGTCCCGCGCTATGAGCCCGAGTATGCCGCTAGCAGTAATAAAAAACTTGCTCTGTGCACAGGACTTGAGTCTCTCAAGAGTTTTTCCTTGGCCCAGTGCGAGGCGTTCCCCAGGCTCCCAGTCATATACCATCGGGTGGCCAACCTACATTTGGGGGGCTGCGTCACGGGATCCGAGGGGCCAAGGACCCCCTACCACGAGGACCTGACAAGATCATCCTGGAGTAAGTAGAGCGTCCTTTAAAACTCACGATCGCTCAATTTGTATTTGGGTGCCAGCTGGCTTTTGGAGTGACTTGCTGGATCGGGAAGTTGGTAGGGCGTAAGCCTCACCTACTACCCCCCAGCTGTGGTGGATAGGCGTGTCCTAGAACCACAGGTCACAGCCCTGGGGCGCCCCAGTGGAAGTGGAGACCGGGGACGCCCGTTCTCCGTTTGGCGGAAGAAGGCATTGCTGCTTCCTTCCATTTCTTAGTGAAATTTGTATTTGGGTGCCAGCTGGCTTTTGGAGTGTGACCTAGACTTGAACCAACCCCTAGACCCTTGCCCTTGTCGTGTTTGTGGAGAACTTCGTTTAGGTGTGTTATTGTTCAGTGTTCTTTCTATCTCTTCTGACTTTCTTACTGTACCCTGAATTTCTCTCTCCTGCCTCACTGGCCATGGGGCAGACTCCTTCTACTCCTCTTTCTCTGACCTTTTATTCAGCAGAATGGCCGACTCCGTCTGGGAAGGGGACACGAACGCCTCTCCTCCTCCTTCAAGTCGAGAAGGAGAGAAGTCGGGTTCAGAGTCCGGCCTCAGGGTGAGTCCTAGGAAGACCTAGGTTTGTAACCTCAGAAACAGCAGGTTGGCGCCCAACACGAGGATTCTCTTGAAGCTCATCACGGCAGTACGGCAGTCTAAGAAAACCTGTTCGAACAAAAATTCCAAATCCGGATTGTGAAAGTGGTGAGTGTGGGGTGAGTCTGAGTGAAAGAAGGACCGGTCCGCGTGATTGAAGAAAGTGTGAAACTGTGTGAAGTAACCTCTGTCCTATTTGTAATTGTGACCTGTGTATGTTTGGTTATTAACATCATGTACCGCAAGGAATTACATTTCTCTCCCTTCCGCCACATAAGCTACCAGTGAGGCCCACCTACATTATTTTGGCTACTGCAGCAGAACATTGCAAGTGAGTGGCTGCGGGAGTTCCACCAGAAGGAGGTAGTTCAGTGAAAATCTGCAGAGAAGGTATGCTGCTCCTCGGAAATCTCTAGGGGAACAGGGGAGAAATGTTAGTAACCTTGTGTGAGTGTGTGTGCATATGAGCACCCTGATAGTGAGTCTGTGGCTCCTGACCTGTACCCTAAGGTCCCACAAAGGTTCTGGAGCCAGTGGGCTGTCTGCTAGGAAGAACATATGGTCTATGGTGGCGCTGACCTAGTGGTCGGCCGCAAGTCACAACTGCTGGAGTCCACTACTGCTAAGTTCTTCACTGGTAGACAAGCAACTGAATGGTCTCTGTAAATTGGTACCCCCTCCTTTGTCTGTCTCTAGCGTCACCTGTGGAGCTTGCATGGAAGGAATGGGAGGAAACTCACTAGTGAAAGATTCTAGGAAACCAAATTTCAGCAGTCCTTTTCCCTTTCTCCCCTTACTAGTGAGAGAAATGGCTAGAGCACACCTGGAGGTCAATTAAAATGTAAACGAGGTCTCTAGCAGCTTTTTGCCCCGGCAAAGAAAAAAAAAAGGGTAAAAAGCTAGGGAAGGAAAACCTCTCACCAAGACAGAAAGGCACATAATCTAGTAAGAGATGCAGCAAACATCAGCAAGGCCACAGAAAGTAGCAAGCAAGCAAGACAGAACTTTTTCTTCTCCCGATCTCTTGGAAGCCCATGGCAGGTTAGGTCCAGCTCCACACACAGGTTGTGGTCGTGGTGGATGCCTGGGAGGGCCCCAGGGACACCTGTAGTAATGCAGAGATCACTGATCAAGAGGTCCACAGCATGATGATTCTCTGAATTAGTGGCCAGCATGTGAGGGGTTAGAGTCCCATCTGGAGTGGCCAGTATGGGAGGGGTTAGAGTCCCCTTGGGTTGCTTGTTAAAACAGTGAACCTCCAAAGCGTCTTAAGAATCTTTGTAATAACACGTGGCCTGAGTATATATCTAACATCCAGGCCTTCATGGTATTGTACCAAGCTTTGCAAAGAAAAGAAAAATGTCAGATTTGCTGTAACGTGTGTCTTGAAAGTAAAGGAACCAGAACAGGACCCCACACCAACTGCCCAGGCAGGGAACAGAGACTGGTGCAGCTGAAAAACTGGACAAGGCCAGGTCCAAACTGGTGGAGCAGGGCTATTTGCCCTGGGGGACTGCCCCTTCCTTTCTCAGTCTCTCAGTTTCCTCTACCCTTCCAAAGGGTCAAATCATAACTAAAGATCAATCAATCAACTGTATATGTATGTGTGTGCGTGTGTGGTGGCCATCAATTGTTTGCAGTTGTCTTGTCTGTGAAACGTTAAAGTGCTAAATGAAACCAAGTTGAAATCAAAAGCAAATTGCTGAGCCAGGGATAGGCAATGTGTTCCAAACTGAGTGTTAAGCAGGAGAAATTGACATGTTCAATCTAAATCTTATGGTAAAAAGTTAAAAGGTCTAATTGTAAAACCTTTTAAGTGTTCCTGATCCCTGAAATTCTCTCTGCTCCCGAACTTGTGCTGTTTAAAAAGGGTGGGAGCTAGAGCCAGAGTCAGCAAAGAAATAAGAACTTTGTAAGATAGTGCAGAGCTTTACCTCATAAGTTTAGGCTAAATTCTAATGAGAAATTAGGCCGCTTTTGAAAATTAACTAAGGTACAAAAACTGTTGCAATTAAATCAAAGAAGGTCTTGTGTTTCATAAAAAATTGGTAGTTCAAAGGTTTTTTATGTTGGTACATATTCGTTTTATTTCTGCAATAGGGTAATCACCTCAGCTTGATAAATCTGGTAAAATTCCAAAGTAGCCCTTGCTGGGGAAAAAAAAAAAAGAAGGTGAATCTCTTTAACATTCAAGGAGCTAAAAATGTTGGTTTAAATTTTGTGGCTTCTAAACATGAAAGATTAAAAAACTGTAGGAAGTAAATGACAGCAATCAGTTTTTCTTTTTCAGACTTTGTTTTTAGTCTGCCCGGTATGTGCTATTATTGAAATAGTCTTAATTCATGTGAGCTTTGCCAACAGGTATCAACCTAGTCTTTACCTTGAAAGTCTTAGTTATTCACAAGTGTAAAATCTTTACTGTTACTTGGTAGCAATCTTTTGGGTATTTTAACTTTGCATTGTTTGTGTTCCTAAAAACTGGAATTCTAAAGATAAAATTTTAAATGTTTTCTGGATAATTTCTAATATAAAGTGAACCTTTGACAAGCATAAATTTAAAAGAACTTTAATTGTAAGCAGGTCAGCCTCTTGAATATGTATGCAACTGATTTAATGCTTTGAAGTAGTTTTGCTATACTAGATGAAATAATAACTAGCAACTTGTTTCCAAATTGGGAGATTAATCTGTACTGAGCTCTGTAAAGTAAGGCAGTTAAACCTTTAGGGTGTAACTATAAGAAGTCTAGATAATGCATTTTAAGTAACAGAAAGATAATGGATGGAAATGTCTGTGGGAAAAAGGAAGGAATTCTGTTAAAGTGAAGGATTGTTCTTACAGGAAAGTTACAGGACAGAATGAATGTACAGAAATGTGTAGAAGGTCTGAGAACGTTAGTAAATAAACTAAGAAACTCTTTTCTGAAGAATTGTTCTAGTACCTATTTGGTAAAATCTATGGAAAAAATATTAGACAAACGGTATGAACTCCTGTTACAGTGCTCCTAAAAATTGGTAATTAGGGTTTTGACATGGAATCAAATGAGTTAGGATACGGTTAAACTGTATGCTCTATTTCAACAGGACTTTGTGCTTCTTTTAAGCAGTTCCAACAGCATATTGGGGTATTGTACTTCGTTGTGAGTAAAAAGTGTAATGTGTGCTTTTCTCTCTTTACACCTTCAGTATGTTTTTAATGGTTTATGGCACTGTGTTGGTTTGCATAAACTCAAACAAAATATTTCCTCTCTGTAATTGGGCCTAGCCCTTTTGCAGACAGAAAAGGCAGTATGGGACCCCAAGGCCCTCTTCCAGGGAAAATAGAAGTCAAAGGGATTGGTCTAAGTGACAGGAGCAGGTAGTTACAAACCTCAGGGAGACCCTAAAAGGCAGGCCAGCTCAAGTATCATCTCTGCTGTGAAGAACGAGGAATCTGCCAATCTGTGATGACTGACAACTGCCTGGGCCATGCAACAGAACAGCTGCTGCAGAAGGGAATGGCTTCAGCCCCAAAGAGGGATGTTGTCACACTCTGCTCAACCCAGTGGAAGAGGTCCGAGGTCATCTGTAGCTCATCATGGATCTTCAAGTTATGGCCAGGCCTGGGGTAGCCCTGACGTGACAGGTAAAGACATTAAAATACCATAATTGGTGTTTGCCTACTCTGCCTCAGCCAATTCCCAGGACTTCTTAGTAGTAACGGGGTACCCTAAGTGGAGAGTTCTCCAGTCTTGCTGTGTTTATGCAAAAGAACCAGTCAGGTTTATAAAGTCATTTGGCAAAGTTAAAGCGAAGGTGGAGAGAAAATCATATTTCTATAACTTTTGTAAAGATCAAATTCTAGCTCTACAAAAGGCAATTAAATAAATGTATATATATATATCCAAATAGACTTGATTTAAAAGGTACCCCTTGGATAATCCAGATAAAACTTGTTTTACTAACCATAGGTAATCAGCCTAGTCTAAAAGGAAACTCAGGTTATGCATGACTTCAGTCCAACCAGGAACATCAGCTAAAAGGCAAACGTACTCTATAGAACAAGGGTTTTCAAGTTAGCATCCAAATTGGTTGGATGTTTATTCTTAGTTCTATGAGTACACAGTCATTTAAAAATTCTAAGATTCATAAGAATTTTAAAAGCTTTTTAATTCTTAAGCCATCATGGTACCAATACCTCATCCAGTAACATTAGGGAATAACAATTGTCCACGGGAAGGGACAAAACAGGGCAGTTTAAAGTAACTCAGAACTGTGTTTTATGTGTCATAAATCTTAAGGATCGACAGTTTGACTTTGTGCAAAAATTCAGATGATCAGCATATAGTCATCTATTGGTTCCTAACACATTCAGTGAGAGGGGCAAGGCTTTTCTATGTTGTACAAAAAAGCCGGAGAGGTGACTTGGTGTTTCTATAAAAAAAATCTGGACACAAAATGTTTGCTTCAATTTTGTGTTACCTTAACACTGTGTTTTCTAAAACAGCAAAGTATTCTGCCCTCACTAGGGCAAAGAGGGACTTTTACTCCTCCAGGGCCTAATCATTTCTAAGTAATGTTCTTAGCCTAATTGATCTGATCTTTTCTTGCAGATAATAATAACCTCAGAAAATCTGATCCATTCATTGCATGGGACCCATTTAAAGATTTCACCCCTTGCACAGGCAGGGTCTACAGTCCCTTTGTCAGCATGAAGCAGCTCCAGAAGATGGACCTTCACCCATTTTCCCTTAAAAATATAAGGCGGTGAAATCTCTTAAAAAAATAAAACGGCCCCATGGCAGTGAAGCAACCTAGTCTAAAAAAAAAAAGTCGCGGCTTCTTCGCAGACCACTCTGGAATAGTGAAGGAAGCGCGGAGAGGGTGGTTTGAGTCTTGGGGTGCGCAGTCCCCTGATATCTTGTTTCCAGCCCTAGCCGGGCCCCTCATCATATTCTTATTGATTTTGACAGTTGGGCCTTGCTTTCTTGATAGGCTACTTGCATTCATCAGAGACCGGGTGGGTGGAGTCAAGTTGTTAGTACTTAGGCAACAGCATCAGGCCCTATGAAGTGAAGGTCTCTAATGGTCTCTAGGATTAGAGAACCCCCATAAGAAAAGGGGGGAATGAAAGGATGGCCCCTCACCCACAGAACACAAAGACAGGAACCAGAGGTAGCTGGTAAAATGCCAGAGGTAACTAATAAAATGATGGCTCAACCGATAATTGATAAAATGATGGCTTGATAAGAGCACAGCAGGAAGGGCCTTAAGCAAATAATTCCAGGGGAGGGCTATAAGGCAAACATTCCCGAGAGGTTGCGTCTGATGTCCCCCTCTGTATTTGGTATGATACCTGACTGGGCCCATGCCGTGCCAAATATGGAAAGACGTATTAGGCACACTCAGATGGGTGGGTGATGGTTACCTGGTGCAGAGTGATTGGCTGCCTGCGCGCGAGACCTTGATGTAATATTTTAAACCTATTGGATAGTTATGCGCGGGCTTTTCTGTAGCGCGGGGAATTATTCCTTAAAAGATCGTCCCTGAAAGGGCTCGGGGCTCTTAGCCACTGACCGTTTGGGGTCACGCTATGAGCCCGAGTATACTCGCTTATTAATAAAACCCTTGCTTTTGCATAGGACTTGGTCTCTCAGAGTTTTCCTTGGTAGGTGCGGCGTTCCTAGGCTCCCAGTCAGTCACCCCATCGGGTGGCCAACCCCTTACATTTGGGGGGCTCGTCCGGGATCCGGGAGCCAAGGACCCCGCCTGCCTCGAGGACCCTGACAAGATCATCCTGGGTAAGTGGACGTCCTTTAAAACTGCGATCGCTAAATTTGTATTTGGGTGCCAGCTGGCTTTTTGGAGTGACTGCTGGATCGGGAAGTTGGTAGGGGCGTGAGCCTCACCTACTGTCTCCCCAGCTGTGGTGGATAGACGTGTCCTAGAACCACAGGTCACAGCCCTGGGGGGCGCCCCGGTGGAGGTGGAGACCGGGGACGCCCGGACTTCTCCGTTTGGCGGAAGAAGGCATTGCTGCTTCCTTCCATTTGTTAGTGAAATTTGTATTTGGGTGCCAGCTGGCTTTTTGGAGTGTGACTGAGACTTGAACCAACCCCCTAGACCCTTGCCCTTGTCGTGTTTGTGGAGAACTCGTTTAGGTGTGTTATTGTTGTTCAGTGTTCTTCTGTCTCTTCTGACTTTCTTACTGTACCCTGAATTTCTCTCTCCTGCCTCACTGGCCATGGGGCAGACTCCTTCTACTCCTCTTTCTCTGACCTTTTATTCAGCAGAATGGCTGACTCCGTCTGGGGGGAAGGAGACACGAACGCCTCCTTCCTCCTTCCAAGTCGAGAGTGAGAGAAGTCCGGGTTCGAGTCCCGGCCTCAGGGTGAGTCCTGAGAAGACCTAGGTTTGTAACCCAGAAACAGCAGGTTGGCGCCCAACACCGAGGATTCTCTTGAGCTCATCACGGCAGTACGGCAGTCTAAGAAAACCTGTTCGAACAAAAATTCCAAATCCGGATTGTGAAAGTGGTGAGTGTGGGGTGAGTCTGAGTGAAAGAAGGACCGGTCCGCGTGATTGAAGAAAGTGTGAAACTGTGTGAAGTAACCTCTGTCCTATTTGTAATTGTGACCTGTGTATGTTTGGTTATTAACATCATGTACCGCAAGGAATTACATTTCTCTCCCCTTCCCGCCTCACATAAGCTACCAGTGAGGCCCACCTACATTATTTTGGCTACTGCAGCAGAACATTGCAGTGAGTGGCTGCGAGGAGTTCCACCAGAAGGAGGTAATTCAGTGAAAATCTGCAGAGAAGGTATGCTGCTCCCTCGGAAATCTCTAGGGGAACAGGGGAGGAATGTTATAACCTTGTGTGAGTGTGTGTGTGCATATGAGCACCCTGATAGGCGTGAGTCTGTGGCTCCACGACCTGTACCCATAAGGTCCCACAAAGGTTCTGGAGCCCGAGTGGGCTGTCTGCTAGGAAGAACATATGGTCTATGGTGGCGCTGACCTAGTGGTCGGCCGCAAGTCACAACTGCTGAGTCCACTACTGCTAAGTTCTTCACTGGTAGACAAGCAACTGAATGGTCTCTGTAAATTGGTACCCCCTCCTTTGTCTGTCTCGCGTCACCTGTGGAGCTTGCATGGAAGGAATGGGGAGGAAACTCACTAGTGAAAGATTCTAGGAAACCAAATTTCAGCAGTCCTTTTCCCTTTCTCCCCTTACTAGTGAGAGAAATGGCTAGAGCACACCTGGAGGTCAATTAAAATGTAAACGAGGTCTCTAGCAGCTTTTGCCCCCGGCAAAGAAAAAAAAAGGGTAAAAAGCTAGGAAGGAAAACCTCTCACCAAGACAGAAAGGCACATAATCTAGTAAGAGATGCAGCAAACATCAGCAAGGCCACAGAAAGTAGCAAGCAAGCAAGACAGAACTTTTCTTCTCCCGATCTCTTGGAAGCCCATGGCAGGTTAGGTCCAGCTCCACACACAGGTTGTGGTCGTGGTGGATGCCTGGGAGGGCCCCAGGGACACCTGTAGTAATGCAGAGATCACTGATCAAGAGGTCCACAGCATGATGATTCTCTGAATTAGTGGCCAGCATGTGAGGGGTTAGAGTCCCATCTGGAGTGGCCAGTATGGGAGGGGTTAGAGTCCCCCTTGGGTTGCTTGTTAAAACAGTGAACCTCCAAAGCGTCTTAAGAATCTTTGTAATAACACGTGGCCTGAGTATATATCTAACATCCAGGCCTTCATGGTATTGTACCAAGCTTTGCAAAGAAAAGAAAAATGTCAGATTTGCTGTACGTGTGTCTTGAAAGTAAAGGAACCAGAACAGGACCCCACACCAACTGCCCAGGCAGGGAACAGAGACTGGTGCAGCTGAAAAAACTGGACAAGGCCAGGTCCAAACTGGTGGAGCAGGGCTATTTGCCCTGGGGGACTGCCCTTCCTTTCTCAGTCTCTCAGTTTCCTCTACCCTTCCAAAAGGGTCAAATCATAACTAAAGATCAATCAATCAACTGTATATGTATGTGTGTGCGTGTGTGGTGGCCATCAATTGTTTGCAGTTGTCTTGTCTTGTGAAACGTTAAAGTGCTAAATGAAACCAAGTTGAAATCAAAAGCAAATTGCTGAGCCAGGGATAGGCAATGTGTTCCAAACTGAGTGTTAAGCAGGAGAAATTGACATGTTCAATCTAAATCTTATGGTAAAAAGTTAAAAGGTCTAATTGTAAAACCTTTTAAGTGTTCCTGATCCCTGAAATTCTCTCTGCTCCCGAACTTGTGCTGTTTAAAAAGGGTGGGAGCTAGAGCCAGAGTCAGCAAAGAAATAAGAACTTTGTAAGATAGTGCAGAGCTTTACCTCATAAGTTTAGGCTAAATTCTAATGAGAAATTAGGCCGCTTTTGAAAATTAACTAAGGTACAAAAACTGTTGCAATTAAATCAAAGAAGGTCTTGTGTTTCATAAAAAATTGGTAGTTCAAAGGTTTTTTATGTTGGTACATATTCGTTTTATTTCTGCAATAGGGTAATCACCTCAGCTTGATAAATCTGGTAAAATTCCAAAGTAGCCCTTGCTGGAAAAAAAAAAAAAAGAAGGTGAATCTCTTTAACATTCAAGGAGCTAAAAATGTTGGTTTAAATTTTGTGGCTTCTAAACATGAAAGATTAAAAAAACTGTAGGAAGTAAATGACAGCAATCAGTTTTTCCTTTTTCAGACTTTGTTTTTAGTCTGCCCGGTATGTGCTATTATTGAAATAGTCTTAATTCATGTGAGCTTTGCCAACAGGTATCAACCTAGTCTTTACCTTGAAAGTCTTAGTTATTCACAAGTGTAAAATCTTTACTGTTACTTGGTAGCAATCTTTTGGGTATTTTAACTTTGCATTGTTTGTGTTCCTAAAAACTGGAATTCTAAAGATAAAATTTTAAATGTTTTCTGGATAATTTCTAATATAAAGTGAACCTTTGACAAGCATAAATTTAAAAGAACTTTAATTGTAAGCAGGTCAGCCTCTTGAATATGTATGCAACTGATTTAATGCTTTGAAGTAGTTTTGCTATACTAGATGAAATAATAACTAGCAACTTGTTTCCAAATTGGGAGATTAATCTGTACTGAGCTCTGTAAAGTAAGGCAGTTAAACCTTTAGGGTGTAACTATAAGAAGTCTAGATAATGCATTTTAAGTAACAGAAAGATAATGGATGGAAATGTCTGTGGGAAAAAGGAAGGAATTCTGTTAAAGTGAAGGATTGTTCTTACAGGAAAGTTACAGGACAGAATGAATGTACAGGAATGTGTAGAAGGTCTGAGAACGTTAGTAAATAAACTAAGAAACTCTTTTCTGAAGAATTGTTCTAGTACCTATTTGGTAAAATCTATGGAAAAAATATTAGACAAACGGTATGAACTCCTGTTACAGTGCTCCTAAAAATTGGTAATTAGGGTTTTGACATGGAATCAAATGAGTTAGGATACGGTTAAACTGTATGCTCTATTTCAACAGGACTTTGTGCTTCTTTTAAGCAGTTCCAACAGCATATTGGGGTATTGTACTTCGTTTGTAAGTAAAAGTGTAATGTGTGCTTTTCTCTCTTTACACCTTCAGTATGTTTTTAATGGTTTATGGCACTGTGTTGGTTTGCATAAACTCAAACAAAATATTTCCTCTCTGTAATTGGGCCTAGCCCTTTTGCAGACAGAAAAGGCAGTATGGGACCCCAAGGCCCTCTTCCAGGGAAAATAGAAGTCAAAGGGATTGGTCTAAGTGACAGGAGCAGGTAGTTACAAACCTCAGGGAGACCCTAAAGGCAGGCCAGCTCAAGTATCATCTCTGCTGTGAAGAACGAGGAATCTGCCAATCTGTGATGACTGACAACTGCCTGGGCCATGCAACAGAACAGCTGCTGCAGAAGGGAATGGCTTCAGCCCCAAAGAGGGATGTTGTCACACTCTGCTCAACCCAGTGGAAGAGGTCCGAGGTCATCTGTAGCTCATCATGGATCTTCAAGTTATGGCCAGGCCTGGGGTAGCCCTGACGTGACAGGTAAAGACATTAAAATACCATAATTGGTGTTTGCCTACTCTGCCTCAGCCAATTCCCAGGACTTCTTAGTAGTAACGGGGTACCCTAAGTGGAGAGTTCTCCAGTCTTGCTGTGTTTATGCAAAAGAACCAGTCAGGTTTATAAAGTCATTTGGCAAAGTTAAAGCGAAGGTGGAGAGAAAATCATATTTCTATAACTTTTGTAAAGATCAAATTCTAGCTCTACAAAAGGCAATTAAATAAATGTATATATATATATCCAAATAGACTTGATTTAAAAGGTACCCCTTGGATAATCCAGATAAAACTTGTTTTACTAACCATAGGTAATCAGCCTAGTCTAAAAAGGGAACTCAGGTTATGCATGACTTCAGTCCAACCAGGAACATCAGCTAAAAAGGCAAACGTACTCTATAGAACAAGGGTTTTCAAGTTAGCATCCAAATTGGTTGGATGTTTATTCTTAGTTCTATGAGTACACAGTCATTTAAAAATTCTAAGATTCATAAGAATTTTAAAAGCTTTTAATTCTTAAGCCATCATGGTACCAATACCTCATCCAGTAACATTAGGGGAATAACAATTGTCCACGGGAAGGGACAAAACAGGGCAGTTTAAAGTAACTCAGAACTGTGTTTTATGTGTCATAAATCTTAAGGATCGACAGTTTGACTTTGTGCAAAAAATTCAGATGATCAGCATATAGTCATCTATTGGTTCTAACACATTCAGTGAGAGGGGCAAGGCTTTTCTATGTTGTACAAAAAGCCGGAGAGGTGACTTGGTGTTTCTATAAAAAAATCTGGACACAAAATGTTTGCTTCAATTTTGTGTTACCTTAACACTGTGTTTTCTAAAACAGCAAAGTATTCTGCCCCTCACTAGGGCAAAGAGGGACTTTTTACTCCTCCAGGGCCTAATCATTTCTAAGTAATGTTCTTAGCCTAATTGATCTGATCTTTTCTTGCAGATAATAATAACCTCAGAAAATCTGATCCATTCATTGCATGGGACCCATTTAAAGATTTCACCCCTTGCACAGGCAGGGTCTACAGTCCCTTTGTCAGCATGAAGCAGCTCCAGAAGATGGACCTTCACCCATTTTCCCTTAAAAAATATAAGGCGGTGAAATCTCTTAAAAAAAAAAACGGCCCCATGGCAGTGAAGCAACCTAGTCTAAAAAAAAAAGTGCGGCTTCTACGCAGACCACTCTGGAATAGTGAAGGAAGCGCCGGAGAGGGTGGTTTAAGTCTTGGGGTGCGCAGTCCCCTGATATCTTGTTTCCAGCCCTAGCCGGGCCCCTCATCATATTCTTATTGATTTTGACAGTTGGGCCTTGCTTTCTTGATAGGCTACTTGCATTCATCAGAGACCGGGTGGGTGGAGTCAAGTTGTTAGTACTTAGGCAACAGCATCAGGCCCTATGAAGTGAAGGTCTCTAATGGTCTCTAGGATTAGAGAACCCCCCCATAAGAAAAGGGGGAATGAAAGGATGGCCCCTCACCCACAGAACACAAAGACAGGAACCAGAGGTAGCTGGTAAAATGCCAGAGGTAACTAATAAAATGATGGCTCAACCGATAATTGATAAAATGATGGCTTGATAAGAGCACAGCAGGAAGGGCCTTAAGCAAATAATTCCAGGGAGGGCTATAAGGCAAACATTCCCGAGAGGTTGCGTCTGATGTCCCCCTCTGTATTTGGTATGATACCTGACTGGGCCCATGCCGTGCCAAATATGGAAAGACGTATTAGGCACACTCAGATGGGTGGGTGATGGTTACCTGGTGCAGAGTGATTGGCTGCCTGCGCCGCAGACCTTGATGTAATATTTTAAACCTATTGGATAGTTATGCGCGGGCTTTTCTGTAGCGCGGGAATTATTCCTTAAAAGATCGTCCCTGAAAGGGCTCGGGGCTCTTAGCCACTGACCGCTTTGAGTCACGCTATGAGCCCGAGTATACTCGCTTATTAATAAAACCCTTGCTTTTGCATAGGACTTGGTCTCTCAGAGTTTTCCTTGGTAGGTGCGGCGTTCCTAGGCTCCCCAGTCAGTCACCCCATCGGGTGGCCAACCCTTACATTTGGGGGCTGCGTCCGGGATCGGGGAGCCAAGGACCCCGCCTGCCTCGAGGACCCTGACAAGATCATCCTGGGTAAGTGGGCGTCCTTTAAAACCGCGATCGCTAAATTTGTATTTGGGTGCCAGCTGGCTTTTTGGAGTGACTGCTGGATCGGGAAGTTGGTAGGGGCGTGAGCCTCACCTACTGTCTCCCCAGCTGTGGTGGATAGACGTGTCCTAGAACCACAGGTCACAGCCCTGGGGGACGCCCTGGTGGAGGTGGAGACCCGGGGGCGCCCGGACTTCTCCGTTTGGCGGAAGAAGGCATTGCTGCTTCCTTCCATTTGTTAGTGAAATTTGTATTTGGGTGCCAGCTGGCTTTTGGAGTGTGACTGAGACTTGAACCAACCCCTAGACCCTTGCCCTTGTCGTGTTTGTGGAGAACTCGTTTAGGTGTGTTATTGTTGTTCAGTGTTCTTCTGTCTCTTCTGACTTTCTTACTGTACCTGAATTTCTCTCTCCTGCCTCACTGGCCATGGGGCAGAGCTCCTTCTACTCCTCTTTCTCTGACCTTTTTATTCAGCAGAATGGCTGACTCCGTCTGGGGGAAGGAGACACGAACGCCTCCTTCCTCCTTCAAGTCGAGAGTGAGAGAAGTCCGGGTTAGAGTCCCGGCCTCAGGGTGAGTCCTGAGAAGACCTAGGTTTGTAACCCAGAAACAGCAGGTTGGCGCCCAACACCGAGGATTCTCTTGAGCTCATCACGGCAGTATGGCAGTCTAAAGAAAACCTGTTCGAACAAAAATTCCAAATCCGGATTGTGAAAGTGGTGAGTGTGGGGGTGAGTCTGAGTGAAAGAAGGACCGGTCCGCGTGATTGAAGAAAGTGTGAAACTTGTGTGAAGTAACCTCTGTCCTATTTGTAATTGTGACCTGTGTATGTTTGGTTATTAACATCATGTACCGCTAAGGAATTACATTTCTCTCCCTTCCGCCTCACATAAGCTACCAGTGAGGCCCACCTACATTATTTTGGCTACTGCAGCAGAACATTGCAGTGAGTGGCTGCGAGGAGTTCCACCAGAAGGAGGGTAATTCAGTGAAAATCTGCAGAGAAGGTATGCTGCTCCTCGGAAATCTCTAGGGGAACAGGGGAGGAATGTTATAACCTTGTGTGTGAGTGTGTGTGCATATGAGCACCCTGATAGGCGTGAGTCTGTGGCTCCACGACCTGTAACCCCTTAAGGTCCCACAAAGGTTCTGGAGCCGAGTGGGCTGTCTGCTAGGAAGAACATATGGTCTATGGTGGCGCTGACCTAGTGGTCGGCCGCAAGTCACAACTGCTGAGTCCACTACTGCTAAGTTCTTCACTGGTAGACAAGCAACTGAATGGTCTCTGTAAATTGGTACCCCCTCCTTTGTCTGTCTCGGCGTCACCTGTGGAGCTTGCATGGAAGGAATGGGGAGGAAACTCACTAGTGAAAGATTCTAGGAAACCAAATTTCAGCAGTCCTTTTCCCTTCTCCCCCTTACTAGTGAGAGAAATGGCTAGAGCACACCTGGAGGTCAATTAAAAATGTAAAACGAGGTCTCTAGCAGCTTTTGCCCCCGGCAAAGAAAAAAAAAGGGTAAAAAAGCTAGGAAGGAAAACCTCTCACACCAAGACAGAAAGGCACATAATCTAGTAAGAGATGCAGCAAACATCAGCAAGGCCACAGAAAGTAGCAAGCAAGCAAGACAGAACTTTTCTTCTCGATCTCTTGGGAAGCCCATGGCAGGTGAGTCCAGCTCCACACACAGGTTGTGGTCGTGGTGGATGCCTGGGAGGGCCCCAGGGACACCTGTAGTAATGCAGAGATCCACTGATCAAGAGGTCCACAGCATGATGATTCTCTGAATTAGTGGCCAGCATGTGAGGGTTAGAGTCCCATCTGGAGTGGCCAGTATGGGAGGGGTTAGAGTCCCCTTGGGTTGCTTGTTAAAACAGTGAACCTCCAAAGCGTCTTAAGAATCTTTGTAATAACACGTGGCCTGAGTATATATCTAACATCCAGGCCTTCATGGTATTGTACCAAGCTTTGCAAAGAAAAGAAAAATGTCAGATTTGCTGTACGTGTGTCTTGAAAAGTAAAGGGAACCAGAACAGGACCCCACACCAACTGCCCAGGCAGGGAACAGAGACTGGTGCAGCTGAAAAACTGGACAAGGCCAGGTCCAAACTGGTGGAGCAGGGCTATTTGCCCTGGGGGGACTGCCCTTCCTTTCTCAGTCTCTCAGTTTCCTCTACCCTTCCAAAAGGGTCAAATCATAACTAAAGATCAATCAATCAACTGTATATGTAGTGTGTGTGCGTGTGTGGTGGCCATCAATTGTTTGCAGTTGTCTTGTCTGTGAAACGTTAAAGTGCTAAATGAAACCAAGTTGAAATCAAAAGCAAATTGCTGAGCCAGGGATAGGCAATGTGTTCCAAACTGAGTGTTAAGCAGGAGAAATTGACATGTTCAATCTAAATCTTATGGTAAAAAGTTAAAAGGTCTAATTGTAAAACCTTTTAAGTGTTCCTGATCCCTGAAATTCTCTCTGCTCCGAACTTGTGCTGTTTAAAAAGGGTGGGAGCTAGAGGCCAGAGTCAGCAAAGAAATAAGAACTTTGTAAGATAGTGCAGAGCTTTACCATCTCATAAGTTTAGGCTAAATTCTAATGAGAAATTAGGCCGCTTTTGAAAAGTAACTAAGGTACAAAAACTTTTGCGAATTAAATCAAAGAAGGTCTTGTGTTTCATAAAAAATTGGTAGTTCAAAGGTTTTTTATGTTGGTACATGTTCGTTTTATTTCTGCAATAGGGTAATCACCTCAACTTGATAAATCTGGTAAAATTCCAAAGTAGCCCTTGCATGGGAAAAAAAAAAAGAAGGTGGAATCTCTTTAACATTCAAGGAGCTAAAAAATGTTGGTTTAAATTTTGTGGCTTCTAAACATGAAAGATTAAAAAACTGTGGGAAGTAAATGACAGCAATCAGTTTTTTTTTTCAGACTTTGTTTTTAGTCTGCCTTGATGTATTATTGGTGAATAGTCTTAATTCATGTGAGCTTTGCCAACAGGTATCAACCTAGTCTTTACCTTGAAAGTCTTAGTTATTCACAAGTGTAAAATCTTTACTGTTACTTGGTAGCAATCTTTTAGATATTTAACTTTGCATTGTTTGTGTTCCTAAAAACTGGAATTCAAAGATAAAATTTTAAATGTTTTTCTGGATAATTTCTAATAAAGTGAACCTTTGACAAGCATAAATTTAAAAGAACTTTAATTGTAAGCAGGTCAGCCTCTTGAATATGTATGCAACTGATTTAATGCTTTACATAGTTTTGCTATACTAGATGAAATAATAACTAGCAACTTGTTTCCAAATTGGGAGATTAATGTACTGAGTTTGAAGTAAGGCAGTTAAACCTTTAGGGTGTAACTATAAAGAAGTCTAGATAATGCATTTTAAGTAACAGAAAGATAATGGATGGAAATGTCTGTGGGAAAAAGGAAGGGAATTCTGTTAAGAGTAAGGATTGTTTCTTACAAGGAAAGTTACAAGGTGAATGAATGGCACAGTACTGTGTAGAAGGAATCTCATGGAACGTTAGAAATAAACTAAGGAAACCCTCTTTCCTGAAGGAAATTGTTTACGTACTTACGCGGTAAAAATCTACCGGAAAAAATATTAGACAAACGAGTATGAACTCCTGTTACAGTGCTCCTAAAAATTCGGTAATTAGGGTTTGACATGAAATCAAATGAGTTAGGATACGGTTAAACTCTTATGCTCTATTTCAACTTAGGACTTTTGCTGCGCTACTTCAAGCAGTCTTAACAGCTTATTGGGGTATGGTATTCGTTGTGAGTGAAGTGTAATGTGTGCTTTTCTCTCTTTTTACATCCCAGTATATTTTGGGCTCTGGTTTATGGTACTGTGTTGGTTTGCATAAACTCAAACAAATATTTCCCTCTCTGTAAATTGGGCCTAGCCCTTTTGGGGACAGAAAAGGCAGTATGGGACCTCAAGGCCCCTCTTTCAGGAAAACAGAAGTCAGATGGATTGGTCTAAGTGAGTGGGAGCAGGTAGTTACAAAACCCCCTCAGGGGAGACCCTAAAGTGAATGCCAGCTCAAAAGATATCATCTTTCTATGAAGAACGAGGAATCTGCCAATCTGTGATGACTGACAACTTGCCCCTGGGCCATGCAACAGAACAGCTGCTGCAGAAGAGGAATGGCTTCAGCCCCAAAGAGGAATATTTGTCACACTCTGCTCAACCCAGTGGAAGAGGTCCGAGGTCATCTTAGCTCATCATGGACCTCTTCAGAGGTGGCTCAGGCCCGGGTTGCCCTGGACGTGGCAGGGAGAAGACATTAAAATACCATAATTGGCGTGTTTGCCTACTCACACTCAGCCAATTCCAAGGACTTCTTGTATTAACGGGTACCCCTAAAAGTGGAGAGTTCTATGTCTTGGTTGTTTATGCAAAAGAACCAGTCAGGTTTATAAAAAAAGTCATTTGGCAAAGTTAAAGCGAAGGTGGAGAGAAAAAAATATATTTCCATAACTTTTGTAAAGACTTCAAATTCTAGCTCTACAAAAGGCAATTAAACCAATGTATATATATATATCCAAATAGACTTGATTTCTAAAATAAGAACCCTTGGATAATCCAGATAAAACTTGTTTTACTAAACCATTAGGTAATCAACCTAGTCTAAAAAAGGAAACTAGGTTATGCATGACTTCAGTCAACCAGGAAGACATAAGGCCAAAACTTGGACTCTATAGAAACCCTGGGTCTTTCAATTGCATCCAAATTGAAGTTGGATTTATTCTTAGTTCCTATGAGTACAGCAGTCACCCCCAAAAATTCTAAAGATTCATGGGCACTCTTAAAAGCTTTTAATTCTTAAGCCATCTTATGTTACCAAACCTCATCCAGCAATATATTGGAATAACCCAATTGTCCACACGGAAGGGACAAAACAGGGCAGTTCAAAAGTAACTCAGAACTGTGTTTTACAAGTCATAAATCTTAAGGATCGACAGTTTGACTTTTTGTGCAAAAAATTCAGATGATCCAGCATATAGTCATCTATTGGTTCTAACACACTCAGTGAGAGGGGCAAGGCTTTTCTATGTTGTACAAAAAAAGCCGGAGAGGTGACTTGACTGTTTCTATAAAAAAAAATCTGGACACAAAATGTTTGCTTCCAAATTTTGTGTTACCTTAACACTGTGTTTTCTAAAACAGCAAAGCATTCTTGCCCTCACTAGGCAAAGAGGGATTTTTTACTCCTCCCAGGGCCTAATCATTTCTAAGTAATGTTCTTAGCCTAATTGATCTCGATCTTCTTGCAGATAATAAATAACCTCAGAAAATCTGATCCATTCATTGCATGGGACCCATTTAAAGATTTCACCCTCGTACAGGCAGGGTCTACAGTCCCTTGTCAGCATGAAGCAGCTCCAGAAGATGGACCTTCAATCATTTTCCCCTGAAATATGGCGGCGGTGAAATCTCTTAAAAAATAAACGCCCCATGGCAGTGAAGCAACCCAGTCTAAAAAAAAGTGCGGCTTCTACGCAGACCACTCTGGAATAGTGAAGGAAGCGCGCAGGGTGGTTTGAGTCTTAGTGCGAGTCCCCTGATTATCTTGTTTCCAGCCTCTAGCCGGGCCTCTCATCATATTCTTTCTTATTGATTTTGAGCAGTTGGGCCTTGCTTTCTTGATAGGCTACTTGCATTCATCAGAGAC